>CM035170.1:94328799-94353799 GCA_020205615.1 Panax quinquefolius | reverse complement strand
CTGTGAGTTTAAATACAGATATTTCCATCTAGACAATATCCACACGCAAATAAATCCCCATCATAATTATTGATACATTATTTTACAAAAATGGTGAGGACTACTAAACAACTCTCTCTAGAACCTTCATTCCATACCCAGAACTAGTACTTCATTACATTCTCGCATCCACGAGAAGAAAAATGGAACAATAAGGAAAAGGGTGAGCTCAACTAGCCCAAGAAAAGAATATTATGACTAAGATAATATACAACAAATTATCGTTAGTCTCCAACAGGAAAAATCTAATAGAATAGAATAGACAACTGTTTTAAATCAATCTTGCAATGAAATAATAATTCATTAGAAGAGTTAAGTAGAGAATGCAAACTACTATCTTCTATATATGAATTTAAAAGTTCATCGTCGATATTTTATCCTCGTAACATCAATCAATATATATACGGAATCAAATATTCATCTTTGCACTCTGTGCCAAAGATATTCATCGATTGGTCATGTTCATCTAAACACTGCTCATCTTTGCACTACGGGCCAAAGTTATTAATCGATCGGTCATGTTCATCTCAACACTGTTCATCTTTTACTACTGGGCCAAAGATATTCATCAAGAAATCATTCATCTTTGCTACTACGGGCCAAAGATATTCAATAATATCATCATTTAGGATTTGAGGATGATGAAAAATATTTTAAAGAAAGCGAATCCGATTGAAACAAAATGACAAGGATTAAGGATTCAGATTTTAAACAATCAAGTTCAAAAATACTTCATAAGTAATCGAGTGGAGTAAAATTCAAGAATGATCAAAACATGGATACAATCAAAGCTAGTATCCATAGTAGATATTTTGGACAAAAGAAGAAATTTCATTTTTAAATTGAATAGTCTTGGTATCGTGAATAGTCTTGGTATATGTGAATAGTCTCAGTATCGTGAATAGTAACTCAGACACCAAAAGATAGAAATTTCACAAAAAAACATCTTCACCGTGAATAGTACTCGTGAATAATAACTCGTGAATAGTAATTAATGAATAGTAACTAAATGAATAATAACTCATGAATAGTAACTTTCGTGAATAGTAACTCATGAATAGTAACCCCGACATGAAAAAGTTCTAAATTTGATAAAAAGTTCCAACCAATATTTCAGCATAATGATATTGAAGAAATAATATCATTTGAGAAGAAAATAACATCCCTTACCTCGAAAGACAGTACTTCTAGTTGAAACACCGGAAATAGGCTATGACTTGAACTTAGACCGTATAGCAATACTCAAAGTATACTCAAAATACTCACAAGAATACGCTCGATAATATAGAGAGAGAAAACTTCAGTTTCTGGTGTGATTTTCAATTCTAACCTAAGCACCCTTTTTATAGGAAAATGCTTAGAACACCAAAGTAGAAATTTAATATAATATTAATATATATTTTCCAAAACCTCATACGCATACTTGCCAACTGAATTCAGCTCCTACACATGTTAAATGAGGCCACCTAAACATTCCAAAAACATTTTTCCTATTTTAAATATTTTAAACTTCCAAAAATTAATTATTTCGGAGCTTCGGAACTTCAATAATTCATAATAATTAGCTTTTTTATCAGAAAAATTCGAAACTCGCAATTTTTTATAGGAAATTCAATTCTCTACAACTTTGCAGAAGAAAGTTTTTCCAAATTCCAAACAGAAATTGACCGAAATCCACAAAGCAGGCGATTTTATTGTTATAATCAAATTTCAGTCAAGAAATGGGGTCCACCGACACACAAAACATGTGTTAATCATTTATTGCCACAAAAATACTCTTCCTCCTCATATACTCATATGTCCCACATTCATTATAAAAATATCACCATTAATATATTATTAAAATATAATAATATATTTAAATGAATTATTTTATCGAGAAAAAGATAAAATTTCAATTTTCAACAATTGTCACTTTAAAATTTTTTCCATCTATATCCACATAAAATCAATATTTTCCTCATCATATAAATCAATAATTAATTATTCACAAATAATATTACGGAATCGATCTTGGTGACGTGGGAAGTTTCCCAAAAGAGGGGCTTTCGATAAGGATCTCTCCTACTTTGGTAGCATGATTAGGTGACCAAACCTCTCCTTAGACGAGAACTTTACAGACATTGCCAATAATGTTATCCAATAATATTATTGAGATAATATGAATTATTGCTCACGATAATGGAAAATCTTGTGTAATGACAATTTATTCAAACAAGTGTAATATAAAATATCAACGCAACAATTATTGAATCAATAAAATAAAATACTAAATAGTAATTCTTGTATCAATTATTGAGTAGTGCCTTCTTTACGTAAGAATCAATAATTGGTGCAATCTGGTATCTTCTTGTTCAACAACGCGTATTAGTGTGTTTTAACCACCGGGTATTCCAATGAAGATAATCTGATAACAACTTCATTTATTATTTATAAACAACTTATAATTGTCGCTTTCTTCATCCAATCGTTTTTTTCCATTATGGGGCCCATAAAAATTGCTAGAAGTTGTCAGCATTTAATATTCCCCGACGATGACGAATATTCCACGACCAAACGAATATTCCCCGACAATAATGAATATTTTATAACCACTTGTTTATTTGAAATATTTACGTATTTTACCCATAACTATCCACATTAATCAAATCAACCCTTACTATTTCAAAATAATAAATAGAGGAAAATAAATTTTATTTATTAATAATTTGGGGTCTTACATAGGAGGCAATGTACTATCATGGATTTGATCTTCACGTTCTTCAACTGAGCACTCGATGAAGGACGTATCTGTTGTCTCAACTTCAATACTAGATGTCCTCATTATCTCAAAGAACCTTATTTCATCCTGATTTTGTACTTCATCTCTAGACTCCCCCTGAAGTGAGGAATCAGTGATCCTCGTTGGATAGAAAAGTACTTTTTCATGGAATATTACATCCATAGAGACATAAAACTTCTTAGTAGGAGGATGGTAACACCTATACTGTATGACCCCAACTTTTTATAAATGAAATTTAATTTCCTCTATTTATTATTTTGAAATAGTAAGGGTTGAATTGATTAATGTGGTTAGTTATGGGTAAAATGCGCAAATATTTTAAAATAAGCAGGTGGTTATAAAATACTCATTGTTGTCGGAGAATATTCGTTTGGTCGTGGAATATTCTTCGCCTTTCGGGAATATTAAATTACTGCAAGCGACCTTGTGTGAGCCCCATAACAGAAAGTTTATTGAATGAAGAAAACGATAAGTATAAGTTGTTTATAAATAACGGTGTAGTTGTCTACTGCTAACACAATTGGAATACCCTATGGTTAAAATACAAGAATACGCGTTGTCACCTGCGAATTACCAGATTGCACCAATTATTGATTCTTACGTAAGAAGGCACTACTCAATAATTGTTACGGTGAGTTATCGCTCAAAGATTTTATTTTATCGATTCAATAATTGTGCGTTGATATTTTATATTATCGTTGTTTCAATAATTGTCACTAAGATTTTCCATTATCGGAAGCAATAATTCATATTATCTCGAATAATATTATTAGAAAACATTATTGGCAATGTCTAGAAAGTTCGCTCACGAGAGGTTTGGTCACCTAATCAAGGCGCAAGAAGGAGAAATCCTTATTAGAAAGCCCCTTTTCCTGTGAACCTACCGTCACGTGATTGTGATTACGTAATATTATTTGTGAATAATTAATTATTGATTTATATGATGAGGAAAATATTCATTTTATGTGGATATAGATGGAGAAAATTTTAAAGTGACAATTGTTGAAATCGATATTTTATCTTTTCTGATAAAATAATATTTTATTATATTATTATAATATAATAATGATGATATTTTTACAATGAATGTGGGATATATGAGTATATGAGGAGGAAGAGTATTTTTGTTGCAAAAGTTGTTTAAAACATGTTAAACATGTCTATGGGCCCATTTCTTGACCGAAATTTGATTATAGCCTATAAAATTGCCCGTTTATGAATTTCGGTCAATTTTTGTTTGGAATTTGGAAAAACTTTCTTTTGCAAAGTTGTAGAGAATTGAAATTCCTATAAAGAGTCTCAAGATTCGAATTTTCTGATAAAAGGGCTATTTAATATAAATTATTGAAGTTCCGAAGTTCCGAAATAATTAATTTTTGGAAGTTTTAATTATTTTTTTAATAAAAACGTTTTTTACATTATGGTGTGTTCCACATGTGTGTTGAATGGGCTGATTTCAGATTTTCTACGGTGGGCTTGAAAATTTTTATAATATATTATTATTATATTAAATTTTCTGCTTTGGTGTTCTAAGCAAATTCCTATAAATAGGGTGCTTAGGTTAGATTTGAAAATCACACCAGAAACTAAAGATTTCTCTCTCTCTCTCTATAATATCGAGCGTATTTTGTGAGTATTTTAGTACTTGAGTATTGCTATATCTGCAAGTTCTTTCAAAGACTATATCCAAAGATTCGGTCCGGAAATACTATCCTTTCGAGGTAAGTGGATATTATTTTTTTAAAATGATTATATTTCTTCAATATCATTATGTCGAAATATTGGTTGGAACTTTTATCAAATTTGGAACTTTTTCACGTATCTGGGTTACTATTCATGAAGTTAGTATTCATGAGTTACTATTCACGAAGTTATTATTCATGAGTTACTTATTCACGAGTTACTATTCACGAGTACTATTCATTTAAGCATGATGATTTTTTTGTAAAATTTCTATCTTTTAGTGTTTGAGTTACTATTCACGATACTCAAGACTATTCAAGTATACTGACATTATTCACGAATACTAAAGACTATTCACGTAAAAATTAAATTTTGTTTTTTCGTCTAAAATATCTATTATGGATACTAGCTTTGATTGATCCATGTTTTGATCATTCTTGAATTTTACTCCACTATGATTATTTATGAGGTATTTTTGGACATGGATATAGAAATATCTAATCCTTAATATTTATTCTTTGTTTCACCGATTCATTTCCTTTAAAATATTTTTCATCATCCTTACTCCTAAATGATGATATTACTGAATATCTTTGGCTTTTAGTGCAAAGATTAATAATTTTCTGATGAATATCTTTGGCCTGTAGTGCAAAGATGAACAAGTGTTTAGATGAACATAACCAACTGATGAATATCTTTGGCCTGTAGTGCAAAGATGAATATTTAATTCCAGATATATATTGATTGATGTTACAGGGATAAAATATCGACGATGAACTTTTAAATTCATAAATAGAATATAGTAGTTTGCATTCTCTACTTAACTCTTCTAATGAATTATTATTTCATTGCTAAGATTGATTTAAAACCGGTTGTCTATTGTATTCTATTAGATTTTTCCTGTCAAGACTAACGATAATTTGTTCTATGTTATCTTAGTCATAATATTCTTTCTTGGGCTAGTTGAGCTCACCCTTTTCCTTTTTGTTTTATTTTTCTTCTCGAGGCGAGAATGTAGGTAGTACTAGTCGGGTATGGAATGAAGGTTTTAGAAAGTCGTTTTAGTAGTCCTCACCATTTTGTAAAATAATGTATCAATAATTGCATCGAGGACTTATTTGAGTGTAGATATTGTCTAGATGACAATATTTGTATTTAAACTCACGCTTTTTTATGTTGTATTAATAAAGTTGTAGTTGTTTCATACCATATATTTTGACGACTCGAGAATGGGTGTTGTATACCTATTTTTGGGGCATCATGATTGGTATCGAGCTTAGGGATACGGTTACATGGCGGAGATCCGGGAATAGTACTAGGAGGGAGAGGCGAGTAATCCTTCGCTAGTGTGTCATACCTAAGCTTATTTGTTGGTCGATTGAAGTATATGGTTAATATGTGATATGTTAATTTATTTAATTAACCCTTGTTTTATGGCAGATTTAAGAATGGCCAGTTGAGAATATTAACGGTGGAGTTAATGAGACCGTGGAAACACCTTTAATCACCACCCAGGGGAACGTGCAACAGGAAGACAATATTCCTCCTGTAAACAACACCACTGAGCAGACGATGAACGACGAGATGTTTAGTAGCTTTTTGCAATTCATGCAAAGCCGCAGACGAGGAGACTCGTGTATGCGAGATACTGGTGGAAATGATAAGAATGCGGCTTGTCACTGCCAAGCGATTCAAAGAGTGGGACCACCGAATTTAAGTGAAAGCGGATCCGATCATCAAGGAAATGTGGGTCAAGCAAATTACCAAGATATTCGATGTCTTGGGATGCGGAGGAACGAAGGTTTCATTCGCCACCTTTATGTTCGTGGTGAAGCTGACATGGTGGAGTCTCGTGAAGCATTACCCTGACCGCCGACTCTGCATGTCTTGGGAAGCGCTTGAAACTTTTCAACAAAAAATACTTTCCGAAAGTATTCGCCATATGAAGGAGGTAGAGTTTATTAGACTAGAATAAAACAACATGGCGGTGTCCCAACACGAGGCGAAGTTCGCAGAGTTATCGAGTTTGCACCTCATTTGGTAGAGAATGAGGAACGAATGACGAGGATATTTCGAGAGGTTTAAAACCCGAGATCGGTAATATCTTATCTCTCATAAATTTTCTTTATATTCGGATGTTGTCAGTTGTCAACAGGCTCAATTATTAGTAGCGAGATAATGAAAGTACGTTCAACCAAGGGACCGACGAACTGTCATCATAGGTGGCGGCGATATCTGAGCAATGAAACCAATGGGAGGAAAACATTCAGACAAAAGCGGTAACCACTCTGGTGGTAATCGTGGCAATGAATATAGAAGAAGCGAGTCGGGTGGAGATTTTAAAAAGTGGAGATTCAACAATGACAATGTGAAGACGTCAACACCAGCAGCAACTGGTTCCAAGGGAGGAGAACGACCACCGGTTATATGCTATAAGTGCGGAAAAGAAGGACATATCAGCCCAAATTGCCCACAACAGTTTAAGGTATGTTATAACTGTGGAAAGGAGGGGCATATCGCTCGAGATACCATCAGAAGCGAAACCAAGTCCAATGATGGATGGTGACTCAAAAGGTCATCCTTAAAAGTCAAAGTCAATCTGCGGTTCTGGAAGAGCGTTTGTCGTGATCGGTCAACATCTGAAGAACCCAAACGAGGTGATCATCTGTAAGCTAATCATAAATTCATACGAAGTTTATACATTACTGAATCTGGCGTGCTACCCATTCATTTATCTCTCCTACTTGTGCTTAACGTTTAAACTTGACTCAGGAGAAATTAGACTTTGAATTTATATGTGGAAACTCCGTTAGGAGAAACTTTCATCACATCCAATTGTTTATAAATCTTGTTTGATCCAAGTTGGCACCATCACATTACTCATTGACCTTATCTCTTTAAAGATTGTAAGACCCCAACTTTTATAAATAAAGATGAATTTTCTATAAATATTATTTTTGAATATTATGGAATAAATTTGATATAATGTTATAGTTGTGTGTAATATTTATAAATTTTGCAAAGTAAGCAAGTTGTTATAAAATATTCGTTTGGTCTGGGAATATTCTTTTTATGCAGGAATATTAAATGCGACTACTCAATCATTGGTGGACCCCATTAACGGAAGTATTGTCGTAGTTAGAAAGCGACAAAATTATCTTTCTATAAAAATAACGGCAGAGGTGTTACCGTTAAGCTGTTGAACTACCCGGTAGTAAAAAATGCGATAATACGTAGTTGTATAGTAGCACACGATATTGATTATTGATGCTTACGTGAGAAGTCACTCAATTTATCTTTCAATTATCACTATGAGAATTCACGATCATATCTCTTATATTATTGATTCAATTATTGTCACAAGATTATCTCGTATAATATGTTATAGTATTAAATCAATAATTGAGGCGACAAGTTATAAATGATTAATAATTGTTGAAAGATTAAATATGTGTTGATTAAAAATAAAATGATTTGTGGTAATATTTATTCAATCCTTGATGTATATAAAGAGTCTCATATATGAGACGTTTGTGGTAAGTTTGATTATTTTATGGGGGCCCATATGTCATCATCTAAGAGTCTCTTCATCGATAGTAATTACCTTCGTCGATAGTAATTACCTTCGTGAATAGTAATTACCTTCGTCGATAGTAATTACCTTTACCAGACGTCAAACCACTTGTCGTTTCATATTACAAAGGCGTCGAACCACTTGTCGTTTCACATTACAAAAGGCCGAACCACTTGTCGTTTCACATTACAAAGCGCCAAACCACTTTTCTTTTCACATCACCGGTCGTCGAGCCACTCGCCTTTTTCACATGGCGGTCTTAAGCTAGAAATCTTCTATAAATAGAGGCCTAGTGCTTCATTATTTTCACGAATTCATTCAAGCTAGAGAGAAAGTATAGAGAGAATAAGAGAGAAAGAAGAAGAGTATTTTGTTACTACACTCTGCGCAGTATTCAATCTCCTACCAAAAGTAAGGGTGTTATTCTTTCTTATTCATGAAGAGAAGCTGTTGTTATTCCATTGCTTATTATTACATTGGAATAACTTTTGTATCGTGGTTTACCCTATACTTGGTGACATTCTTCTATTATTCATTGGAACATCACATGCGTGTGTTTTACACAGGACACGGGTTCTGCTTTTATTATTATTCATTGGAACATCCATGCATGTGTGTTACACCGGACTGGTTAAAATCTTTATTATTATTATACATTGGAACATCTTTATGCGTGTGTTCTACACGGACCTGGTTAAAATCTTTATTATTATTCATTTGGAACATCATGTATACGTGTGTTTTACGCCGGACTGGTTCCATTCTTTATTATTATTCGTTGGAATATCCATGCATGCGCGCTTTTACGACTTTGGGACACGGTTCCGTTATTTATTATTTCATTGGAATAACTTTTGCTGTCTGCGGTCTACATCGCATGCATGGTGATTTCTTTTGTTATTCCATTCTTTATTATATCCAAATTGGTTAAAACTTTGACTTCTATACTCCATGAAATTAGTGGAATATCCTTGATATTCGCGCTTCATCCAAGATCCTTTCATGGAAATATTCTTTTCAATATTCTTGAATTTTACTCTACAAAGCGATATCATGTTGACAGTTTGGATGTTATTGGTTCCTAGATAAATTAATTCTTGAACTTGTTTTATTGAATTCTTATATCATTGTCATCATCCTCATGTTTATATTATCTTTGAAAGTCATCTCGTGGCTTTGTAGTGCGTAGATGGACTTGGTATGATTATGACGAGAAGACTATTCGGTGTAATCATGGACCGTAATGTTACAAATAATGTGGTAAAAATTCTCGGTGGCCCGTAGTGCATTGATGGACGATTGTTGTTGGCATGATCATGACCATTAATGAATACACAAATATTCTTCGCCCGTAGTGCATGAATAATTGTGGTCGCGATACTAAAAAGAATATCTTTGGTAGTAGTGTAGGGTGATTCGATGATGTGGAATATTTATTAAAGTCGAGTCTCAACTATAACGATGATGAAAAACCTTTTAAAATCATAAAAGATAGTAGATTTTATTTTCTACTTGACTCTTTTAATGGATTCTTTGGTTTCATTGTGTAGTTAAACTTGATGTTCATTATATTTTATCGGGTTTAACACTTTGTTGTAGGCTAATGATAATTTATTACGCATTATCTTAGTCATAATATTTCTTCTCGAGCTAGTTGAGCTCACCCTTTCTTTTCTTTGTTCTCTTGAAATGAGAATATATTTGGAACGAGTCTGGGAAGCGGAGTAATGGTCGAGAGGATAGCATTAGTAGTCCTCACTATTACGTGAAATAGTGTGAAAATAATTGTAATGAGGACTCCTTTTGAGTTTGTATAATATCTAGTAGACAATATTTGTATTCAAACTCACGCTTTATGTCGTATTATATACCTACAGTTATATTAGTAAGTCAGATTTAAATTACGTACCATGATCGATTACCCAAGATGGGTGATGTATACCTAATTTTGGGGCGCCACGGTTTGGTATCGAGCTTAGGATATGATCCTGGCTAAGATGTGAGAATAGTACTAGGAGGAGGAGAGGGGAATACCTTCGCTAGTATGACCTACCTAAGTTTATGTGCTATTTTGTTGGTCGGTCGAGAATATAGGGATAATATGTTACACGTCAATTAACCTTTTGTTTTGTGGCAAGATCGAAAATGACATCCGAGAATGTTGAGAATAAGAATGGAGCACTGAGCAATCGTTGATTCGCCACATATCAATAATCAGTATAATGTGCATCAGGAAGGCGACAATCCTCATGCAAACAACAACACTGACCAACACTACAAGAAAAAGGTCTATCGGCGACCAGCAAGTCGCCGACCGCACCATGATCGGCCGATATTAATCATGAGCCGATCATTATCCGCGGCCAAACACGTAAACTAGTCGCTAATGCTTTAATAAATGACCGCGTGCGATCATTGATCATCGCTAATATAAATTTGCCACCAAAATTTTGGTGGAAATGTTGGCGCCCAATTTTTGTGCGACCATTGAAATCAAATGACGCGACGCGATCAACGATAAGTCCATGTCATTAAAAAGTCACGACAGCGTGCGATCGCAGATATGATCATTGATCAAACTAAATGAATTCAATAACGGTTCATTTCGACTACGTAACATTTTAAGAAAAAAAAAGAAGGAGGTGTGAAATAGAGAGAAGAGGGAGAAGGGGGGAGAAGAAGAAGGAGAAGCGGTTTGCGTTCATTCTTCTTCAAATTAGAGACTAATTGTAGAGGTAAGAGCTACTTTTAAGTTCTTCTTCATTAATTTTTTTTTGTTGTTTGTTATTTTTGTTCGTTCTTCTCCAAATCAGTATGTTTGCTACGAATTTGTGTTTTAAGAGTTAATTTATTGCAAAGAGTTGAATGAATGAATATGGCTATCATGCTTAAATTATATTTTGGGTAATATGATTATGATTGGTTTATAAGTTTTGATTAGAGTAAAATTTATTTGGGTAATACGTGAGACTTTGGGTAATTTGATTTTGTTAATTTATGTCAGTTTGGGTAACTTGATTAGTGATAGGATGGAGTTAGTATAAAATTTATATTTTGGGTAACTTGATTTGGGTAATAGGATGAATGTATTAGATTGTAGTTAGTATAAAATTTATATTTTGGGATTCTTTTTGTGCAATAGAGGTAGTGTGTTTGGTTATTATAGAAGTCGTCACACACATGATATGACTCGTGAATCCCATGTTTATGTTTGTAGTTTAACCAATTATATTGGTCATTGTGAAAATCATTTGTAGATCGAGAACTTGACATTGACATCATAATGTGAATCAAAACGTGAATAATTGCTCCCACTAAAAATGATTGGGTTTCAAAGTTTACAAGTTTGATCCTCACATCTTTGTGGATACCGCAAAACTCTTTTGTAGTAAATCTCAGATTAAAACCTGTTTTATGGATAGTAATTCTTTTTATGAGCATAGGGATTCGATAAGTTCATAATTTCCATCCAATTCCTATGGTATCTCATATGGATTTGTTGGTTTATGTCTTGTGTTCCTAGAAATGACCTTATATACACGCCGTCGTGCGTGTGGTTAATCCATATTACGGGGAGACTCTAACGAAATTTTTTTTATTGGTCGGGTTATTTGCGAACATTTATACTATTAACGAGCCTATTGGTGATCCACTAGAGCCTATTAAGGGGATGTTAGGCGGATGGATTTGGGCTTGGGTCATGAGGCCTACACGAGGCTACGCCAAGCTTAGCAAGCCTCACAGGGCCAAGCCAAGCTTGGTTGTTATGGAATTGGTTACATTGATTGTGTTATTTGTTCCTATATATAGAAATTAGCTTATTGGTAATGTTTTGATTGATATGTATGCTAGATTGGAATAGTTTGATTTCGTGGTATTGTTCAAATAGATATTGGAAGGAAGCATTGGGAATATTTTAGCGATTAGGAATCTTAGGGTATTGTTCAATGAAACTTTTCAATTGTTATCATTTCGATATTATCATTATGTGTTCATTTGCGATTTAGTTGAGTCAACCTGCATTATAACGTCAATCTGATTTATGTGATATAATTTGGTAAGATATAAAGAGAGCTACGCCAAGCTTAGCTAAGCCTCACGAGGCCAAGCCAAGCTTGGTTGTTAGCAGACGCTAAGCTATTGAGGGGTCATAAGCCAAAATAGAGCGATCTTTAAGGAACTGTTAGTGCAACAGGAGAAGGTAACTAGACACACTTAGTCAATAAAGAGACTGTTTTGGCTATAATGAGAAAAACAAGGGTATTTAACACTTATGTATACAAGAATAAAGCTATAAAATGTTATAAAAGCTATAAATTGCTCAATCATGTTGTGACTATCCCAAAACATAAAAGATTATAGAAAGGGACCGTGAGGTATAATCTAAAAAACATGTTAGCGCCTTTAGCACACTAGTTGATATGAATGAATCTCCAAGATACTCAAACATGTTAATCATATGCTTACAAGTATGCTCAAGTCATATGGTTACAAGTATGCTTAAGTCATATGCTTAGAAGTATGCTTAAATGTTAATCATATGCATGCTTACAAGTATGCTCAAGTCATATGGTTATAAGTATGCTCAAGTCATATGTTAACATTTATAATGTCATAGTATAGTATAGGTACCGTGGAATCATGGACCTCTATTCGAGACCGTAGTTGGATGGCACGACGAAAGTCAAGTACCCAGATAGTGCTTCTGATTGAATTTAGAAATTTGGTTGCCAAGTGTTTTTGGAGTACGCGTATAGTCACCCGTAATGTATGAATGGTAAGTCGAATCGATGTCCATGTTTAAAGTGTAAGAATGTAAATTATATGGACAGAGACATGGTAAACTATCATTTACTTGTTTCGGGTTCATGAGAAATTACGAAGAATCTTTGGTGGGCACATGGGGAGAGAAGAGATGGTGGCATCACACAAGTACACAATTCGGGCAGTAGTACTCATCATATGAATGAAATGGTCCATGATATTGCAGGGCCAGATTTTGATTGGGAGCAAGGCGAGAGAGCAACCTATGAATTCGATGCCAAAGACTTCTTTAAGTTGTTAGGCGAGGGTAAGAAGCCATTGTGGCATGGTTGCACCAAACACACACTACATTATGCAGCGATGGCGACATTACTTAACATCAAGGTGATCACAACATGAGCCATGAGTGTTTTGAGTCGCTCTTGAAGGCAATTAAGAGTATGTTGCTGACGGTGAGAAATTACACGGTAACTATTACTTTTGTAAGAAAATGGTGAAGAAGTTGGGTCTTGGATACCAAAAGATCGATCATGTCCCAACGATCGCATGTTGTTTTATAAGGAAAATGACAAGATGATAAGGCACGCGTTTTGCGTATCATGATCGGTTTAGGCCTAATAAAGAGGGTGTGACTACAAAAAATCAAGTATACCGTTTAAGATTCTAAGGTATTTTCCAATAACACATCGACTAAAAAGATTGTACATGTCTTCAAGATCAATTTGAACATATGAGTTGGCATGCGAAATCTCCGGCTAAAGATGGAGAACTAAATCATCCATGAGATAAGGTGCTTGGAAAGATTTCAACTTAGCACATCCCGAATTTACATTGGAACCTAGAAATGTGAGGCTTGGATTGTCCACCGATGGTTTCAATCCGTTTGGCCACTCAAATTTTATTTCGCATACTCATGTTGGCTCGTGATTGTTACTCGTCTAACTTCCCTCCTTGGATGTGTATGTAAAAACGGCCATACTTATTTCTTTCACTCGTGATTCCCGGTCCTAAGAGTCCCGGAAAGAACTTAGATGTTTACTTGAGACCTCTTATAGACGAGTTAAAGGTATTGTGGGAGGATGGAGTACAGACTTGGGATGTTGCAACGAAAACAAATTTCAACCTTAGGGCAGCGGTTATGAAGAGTTATTGACTGAATCAATACTTGTGTCAGATGACATTGATACTGAGGAGGAAGAGTTATTGACTGAATCTAACACAGAATCTGAAGCAGATGATGGTTATGAATCTGCAACACGTATACAAGATGATTCTGAATCAGACATTGACACTTGAACTCATGAAATGTATGTTTAGCAATACATGTTTTTTATATCATTGTCATGTTTATGTACTAAACTATTTAAATGCAACTTTTGTTTATTGTCATTTTATATTCATATATATACATGTTTTATATCATCATCATGTTTATTGTCATATATACATGTAATCAAATATGACTCTAATAACATCTTAAAATTTGTAATATACAGATGGCTTCAGCGGTAATGCAAAAAAAAGCGGCTTGGGTAGGGGGCCTAATAATGTGCCCAAGGCCCCTACTAATCCCGATGATCGGATTCTTATTCAGATTCGCCCCTCCTCAAGATATACGTCGTCCGCATATATCATTTATATAAAAGCATTTAAGATTCCATTTATTGTATATTGGTAATGTTTTGATTGATATTATATTGGTAATGTTTTGTTTTGGTCTTATTGTATTGAAAATTTGTATATTTCTCTTGGTTTCATATGTCAATTTTTTGGTTTGTGTCTTGGGTGCCTAGAAATGTCCATATATGCATGTCGTCGTGCATGTGGCTAGTCTATATTATAGGGGAGACTATGGCAATTTTTTTTAAGTATTATAAGTATAAGTTTGAAAAATGTTCACAAATATTATAACTTAGATATAAATTGCTTTAATATATGCTAATTGATGTTGTATATTATAGTGATTTTTAGGATAATAAGATCGTCAAGTGCATATCACAAATTGTGTTTACGTAATTGGCCTACACTGTGATTACGCATGCGAAGACACCTATCGCCCACAAGGATGCTTTGTTCAGCGTAATTTTGTGTATGTTTTTTTTAATTATGACAAATAATATTAATATAATATTCAAAGGATAATTATTTAGTAATGTTATTATTGTTTTTTATTTGCAGTAAACCAGATAGTATAGATGGGAGGACGCTGCAGTTTCAAATTGATTCGAGACATTATTATTCGGCAAAAGTGCGCGGTCCGCACTCAAGGACAACTTAAATAAAGAACGACAAAAGCCATTCACAATGCCGAGATCGACCATCCGTGCGGGAGAGGATTATATGCACGAAGCATAGCCCTGGTGGTGCTTTCGATCCATATAAATTTGAGATGTGTGCCCAATGGAGAGCCGAGAAATTTGGGTGAAAAGACGAAAGACGCGCCACCAACAGAGCCTCGGGTGTATCCGATGGCGAAAAGGCTAAAGGAACATACAAGTGGCGGCAGTATTTCACACATTGCGAAGATATCAACGCCTCGCACGTATTTACAAGTTTTAATATGTTTACAATCATGAATTGTAGAAAATATATCATTTTTACTTAGTAATATTGTCTTTGTTTTTGTATAGAGTCTCGGCCTCAAGGTCACCTATCCATCGGGTTTGGATGTATGTACGTACACCCGTGATGGTTCCGCTCGAGGCTATCCAGATAATGTAATAAGTTTTAACAACCCGATCTTGTTTATTAATACTTACAAAATATTATTTTTAACTATTTAAGTGTTAACATGATGACAGGATACTTATAAACGTTTATTGAATGAAGCCTTATCTGAAGGCACTCCACGTCCGCCTATTGATCAAGAGTTGTGGGAGAGGCGTCTGTGAAGAAAGAACTACATTAAAGGTCAAGGACAACGACGACGCCCATCCTTGATGGCTCAAAATTTCTGCTTTACCAGTCTTCCATAGCCATCGAGTCATCCAAATTGTTCATACTCCTACCGATTTGTATGAGAGCTATATGTCAAGATCGAAATCTTCCGAAGATATCTCAAGGCACACAGGGGCTCTTGATCCCGAGGAGTTAGTCAAGCAAAGCGATGGCAGCAGCAGTATGAAACGACATGGGGATGGCGACGAGGTATAAAATCAATTTGTTGTATGTATTGTCATATAATATATACGAAGATCAACATATTTATTATATTTGTAACTTGTTTTATTATTTTGTTAATTATGGGGTGATCAAGGAGGGATGACGCTTGACATAACCTTGTACTTGTATATTCATTATTTGGATGTTTGTATATATGTTACTTAAACAAGTTTTGAAATGTTATTATATTTATTCAAATCATATTGGTTTTAAAGGTTTATATACTAGTTTGGTGTATGTGTTGGTGGACGATGGATGTTTATATTGTTTTGTATGTTGTTTATCTTGGTGTGTATGTGTGTTGGGATAATGCAGTAGAAAGCAGTGCAGTTTTTGGGAATTCGCAAAAGCAAAGAAAAATCTAGCTTTAATTTTTTTTTTCATATCGTCGATGCGCGATGCGGCCGCTAAACGCGAGATAATGACGGAAGACGAGATCAATGATCGCGACGCGGTCGGCCGATAATGGTCACGACACGTGGACCACGTCGACTTTTGGCCTGGACCATGCTCATTTCAAATTTCTCAATGATCGATTTGTCATTTCGATTATTTCATAGCTATCGCGAGATATCTCTTGTCGCTAATAGTGGTCGTGATGTGCATCCCAAATGACCAGATTTTATCGCGACGATTATCAACGACCGACGCACGCGGTCGCAGATAATATCTCTGATCGAAAAGTGCGTCATTGATATCGATCGGCCGATAGACCTTTTTCTTCAGTAGTGCAAATGATGAATGATCAAATGTTCGGAGGCTTTATGCGATTCATGCAACAAAGAAAGCGAGAAGCGACTCTCATCCAAAACGTAAGTGGAAACACGGAAAACTCTCAAGCATCACCGCTAAGCAGATTCAAGGAGCTGGGACCACCGGAGTTTAAGGGAGAGCCAAAACCACTTCTCGCGGAAGCATGGATAAAGTAGATTACCAAGATATTTGATGTCTTGGGATGCTCCGAGGAGCAAAGGTTCCATTCACGCCTTTATGTTGCGGCGGAGAGGCATCTATTGGTGGGAATCCAGAAACGTACTCAACCTCTTTGATGAAGATATCTTGGGAGAAGTTCCAGAGGTGCATTCAACGACAAATACTTTTACGAAAGTATTCGCCACATGAAGGAGGTGGAGTTTATCAAGTTGGAACAAAACAATATGACCGTGTCGTAATACGTGGCAAAATTTCATGAGTTATCACGGTTCGTCCCCACTTGGTGGATAATGAAGAGAGAATGGCGCGAATGTTTTTAAGAGATTTGAAGCGGGAGATACGCCAACATCTTATTTCTCATAAACCGTGTTTGTATTCAGATGTTGTAAATAGGGCTCGATTAGTGGGAGCGATAATGAGTCAACGCAACTAAAAGAGAAGCGGTAAGCAAAATTATAATACCAATGAGAGTAGTCATCAAGCGGTGACAACAAACGTGGAGGAATCAATGGGCGATATGGTAACCACTTCGATGGTAATCGGGCCAAAACAATAAGAATGGACATTTCAAGAAAAGGAGATTCAACAATGATGGAAAGACGTTAAGACCAAAGACCCGTTGTTAAGGAAGGAGAAAGACCACCTATCATATGCTTCAAATGCGGAGGAGAGGACACATCATCAAACTGCGCCACGTCTTTGTCCAAAGCATGTTATAATTGTGGAAGAGAAGGTCACTTAGCTCAATTTTGTCGCCATCAAGACAAATTCAGCTAGGATGGAGGCACCAAAGGTCAGTCCCAGAAAAAGTCAAAACCGGTAGTCTGCAAGGAGAGCATTTGTTATGACCTCCAGAGAGCAAGGAACCCGAATGAGGTCATCACAGGTAAGCTTATCATAAACTCTAATAAAGTCTATACTTTATTTTATCTGGGTTTACCCATTCTTTTATTTCTCCTACTTGCGCTTTCATCGATTAAATTTGACTCCGGAGAAATTAGACTTTGACTTATCTGTGGAAACTCCGTTGGGAGAAACCTTCATTACATCCACTGTTTATAAGTCTTGTTTGGTTCAAATCGGTACCCTCACATTACCTATCGATCTTATTTCATTAAAAATACTTGCATTTGATGTGATTTTAGGGATTGATTGGTTAACTACTTATCATGCAAAAATTGATTGTTTTCGTAAGGTTGTTAGCTTTCATATTCCTAACCAACCTATTATGCGAATTCAAGCGACCAAACCATTAAAATCAATCACGGTCATCTCAAGCCATAATGCTATTCGTTTATTGAAAAACGGATGTCAAGCTTTCTTAGCTTATGTCACAGATTTAAACAAAAATACGTTAGTTTTGAACGATATTTCTATTGTTAATAAATTTCCTGATGTATTCCCCGAAGAACTTCCTGGCCTACCCCCAGAGCGTGAAATTGAATTTTGTATCGACCTTGAACCCCCAGACAAAACCTATTTCCAAAGCCCCATATCGAATGGCTCTATTGAACTTGAGGAGTTAAAGACCCAATGCAGGAATTGTTAGACATTGGCTTTATTCGTCCTAGTACTTCTCCTTGGGGTGCTCTATTCTATTCGTGAAGAAGAAAGATGGGATTATGCGACTTTGTATTGATTATCGGGAGTTGAATCATGTCACCATCAAAATAGGTATCCATTGCCACGTATTGATGACTGTTTGACCCGATTAAAGAGCCAAATTCTTTTCAAAGATTGATCTTCGTTTTGGATATCACCAATTGAAGATTAAAACCCGTGACATTCCAAAGACGGCTTTCGACTAACTCAGACGGGCATTATGAATTCCTAGTCATGTCCTTTGGATTGACTAATGCTCCCGCCGCCTTCATGGATATGATGAACCGAGTATTCAAGGAATATTTGGATCACTTTGTGGTCGTCTTTATTGATGACATCCTTATTTATTCCAAAAGCCGAAGTGAAGATCATGAAGCAACACTTAAAGTCGACACTCCAAAAGCTTCGTGAATATAAGCTTTATGCCAAGTTGAAGAAATGCGAGTTCGGCTTGAAGAAGTAGTATTCCTTGGGCACGTGGTATCAAGTCATGGAATATCCGTTGACCCAAAGAAGATTGAAGCTATTCAAAGTCGGGAACAACTTAAATCGATGACCAAAGCACGTAGCTTTCTCGGTTTATTTGGTTATTATCGGAGATTCGTGGAAGGATTTTCTCGAATCGCTACTCCATCGACTCGATTGACTCGAAAAGATACAAAGTTCGGTTGGAGCGAAGAATGTGAGAAGAGTTTTCAAGAACTCAAGAGGAGACTTATTTCAACACTGCTCGGACAATACCATCGGCTCGGAGGATTTGTCATCTCTGATGATGCTTCGAGCAAAGGTTGGGATGTGTTCTTATGCAACATGGAAAAGTTATAGCCTATGCCTCGCGACAACTCAAAGAATATGAGAGGAATTATCCTACTCATGATATGGAGTTAGCGGTTGTTGTCTTTTGCACTTAAAATTTGGAGGCATTACTTGTATGGGGAGAAAGTGGAGATCTTTACGGATCATAAAAGCCTCAAATATTTCTTCACTCAAAAGGAACTCAACATGCGACAACGACGTTGGCTTGAATCATTGAAAGATTATGATCATACCATCCAATACCATCCCGGAAAAGCGAGCGTGGTAGGCGACGCATTGAGTAGAAGATCATATGCAAGTACGAGTGCGATATTGTCAACGCAAAGGCCCATTTTGTGTGACTTGCAAAGGATGGAGATAGAGTTAAAGACTCCAGGGACGCATGTGATGATAGCGAGTATACGAGTAGAACCGACTTTAATCGATAAAGTTAAAGTCGCCTCGGCTGCACCGGACACGGCGCGTATGAGGAAGAAGAAAGTGCAAGAAGGTGTTATGCAGGAAGCAAGAATCGATGAAGAAGGAATACTTGAGTCAACTCCGGACTTTGTGTTTCTAACGACCCTAATTTAAAGTATAATATCATGATGGAAGCGCACAACACACCATTTTGCAATCCATCTCGGGAGTACCAAAATGTATCATGATATTCGCCATACATTTTGGTGAAGCAATATGAAGAGAGAGATAATATTTGTTTATCTCAAGGTGTCTTACTTGTCAATGAGTTAAAGCGGAGCATCAAGTACCAAAAGGTCCATTGCAACCACTTGAAATTCCAGAATGGAAGTGGGAGCACATTACCATGGATTTCGTTACCGGTCTTCCTAAGGTTTCTCAAGGCATAAATGCGATTTGGGTCATTGTTGATAGATTGACCAAGTCTGCTCATTTCTTACCGATACGAGAAACTTATACACTTGAACGTCTTGCTCGTATGTACATAAACGAGATTTTAAGATTGCATAGTATGCCGGTATCCATAGTTTCTGATCGAGACCCAAGATTCACTTCACGATTTTTGGTTAGTTTGCAAAAGGCTATGGAAGCACGAGACTTACGATTTAGCTTCTAAGATATCATCTCGACGGACGGACAGTCAGAGAGGACTATTCAAACTCTTGAAGATCTATTAAGACTCTGTGTCCTTGATTTCAAGGGAAGTTGGGACAAGTTCTTACCATTGGTGGAGTTTTCCTACAACAACAATTATCAAGCAAGTATTGGCATGGCTCCATTCGAAGCGTTGTATGGAAGAAAGTGTCGTTCTCCAGTATGCTGGGATGAGGTGGGTGAAGCAACGTTGTTGGGATCGGAGTTGGTACGTATGACTACGAAAAAGATTCAAACGATCCGACAACGTATAAAAACCTCACAAAATCGACAAAAGAGTTATGTTGATCTTCATCGAAAGGACGTGGAATTCGATATAGGAGATCATGTGTTGTTAAGAGTTGCTCCATGGAAAGGAGTTACAAGATTTGGAAAGAGAGGAAAACTCAATCCTCGATTCATCGGTCCATTTTAATCCTCGATCAAGTAGAAGCGTGGGTCTATATAGACTCGCTTTACCACCAAGTATGTCTCTACGTATTCATAACGTTTTTCACATATCCATGTTACGTAAATATGTGAAAGACCCGAACCACATTATTGAGTTAGAACCGGATGAAATAGTGGAAGATTTGACGTATGAAGAGGTTCCTGTTCAAATCTTGGATAAGAAGGAACATATTCTACGCTCCAAGGTTATACCTCAAGTCAAAGTTTTGTGGAGGAACCACGATGTTGAGGAAATGACTTGGGAGTTAGAATCTGAAATGAAATCAAGGTATCCTTACCACTTCGACATACCAGGTACGTACCCTAATTTCGAGGGCGAAATTTCATAAGAAGGGGAGGTTGTAAGACCCCAACTTTTATAAATAAAGATGAATTTTTTATAAATATTATTTTTGAATATTATGGAATAAATTTGATATAATGTTATAGTTGTGGGTAATATTTATAAATTTTTTCAAAGTAAGCAAGTTGTTAAAAAATATTCGTTTGGTCGGGGAATATTCTTTTTGTCGGAAAATATTCGTACGACGGCTCAATCATTGGTGGACCCCACAACGGAAGTATTGTCGTAGTTAGAAAACGACAAAATTATCTTTCTATAAAAATAACGGCAGAGGTGTTACCGTTAAAACTGTTGAACTACCCGGTAGTAAAAGTACAATAATACGCATAGTTGTATAGTAGCACACGATATTAATTATTAATGCTTACGTGAGAAGTCACTCAGCTATGCTCAATTATACTACGAAGAATTCTTTGCATCATATCTCTTATATTATTGATTCAATTATTGTCACAAGATCAATCACGTATAATATGTTATAGTATTAAATCAATAATTGAGACGACAAGTTATAAATGATTAATAATTGTTAAAAGATTAAATATGTGTTGATTAAAAATAAAATGATTTGTGGTAATATTTATTCAATCCTTGATGTATATAAAGAGTGCATTATGAGACGTTTGTGGTAAGTTTGATTATTTTATGGGGGCCATATATCATCATCTAAGAGTCTCTTCGTTAATAGTAATTACCTTCGTCAATAGTAATTACCTTTGTGAATAGTAATTACCTTTGTCGATAGTAATTACCTTTACCAGACGTCAAACCACTTGCCGTTTCATATTACGTGCATCGAACCACTTGTCGTTTCACATTCACAAAGCGTCGAACCACTTGTCGTTTCACATTACAAAAGCGCCAAACCACTTTTTCTTTTCACATCACCAAATCGTCAAGCCACTTGCGCTTTTCACATGGCGGTCAAAAAGCTAGAAATCTTCTATAAATAGAGGCCTAGTACTTCATTATTTTTCACTTAATTCATTCAAGCTATATAGAGAGAAAGTATAGAGAGAATAAGAGAGAAAGAAAAGAGTATTTTGTTACTACACTATTGTAAAGATTCAATCTCCTACCAAAAGTAAGGGTGTTATTATTTTCTTATTCAGAAGAAGAGAGGCTGTTGTTATTCCATCGCTTATTATTACATTGGAATAACTTTATACGTGGTTTACCCTATACTTGGTGACATTCTTCTATTATTCATTGGAACATCTCGCTCATGTGTTTTACAGGACCTAGTTAAAATCTTTATTATTATTATTCTGTTGGAACATCCACGCTCATGTGTTCTACAGGACTGGTTCCGCTCTTTATTATTATTCTGTTGGAACATCCTGCTCTGTGTGTTCTACTACACAGGACCTGGTTAAAATCTTTTTATTATTACGTTGGAACATTATGTGCATGTGTTTACGCGGACCGGGTTCCATTCTTTATTATTACATTGGAATATCCATGCATGTATTTTTTACGGACCGGGTTCCGTTATTTATTATTACATTGGAATAACTTTTGCTGTCTGCGATCTATCGCATGCATGGTGATTTCTTTTGTTATTCCATTCTTTATTATACCCGATTGGTTAAAACTTTGACTTCTATACTCCATGAAATTAGTGTAATATCCTTGATATTTTGCGCTTCATCCAAATATCCTTTCATGGAAATATTCTTCTCGAATATTCTTGAATTTTACTCTACAAAGCAAGATCATGTTGACGATTTGGATGTTATTGGTTCCTAAATAAATTAATTCTTGAACTTGTTTTATTGAATTCTTATATCATTGTCATCATCCTCATGTTTATATTATCTTTGAAAGTCATCTGTGCCTGTAGTGCATAGATGGACTTGGTATGATTATGACCAGAGACTATTCGGTGTAATCATGATCGTAATGTTACAAATAATGTGGTAAAAATCCTCAGTGGCCCGTAGTGCATTGATGGACAGTTGTTGGCATGATCATGACCATTAATGAATACACAAATATTCTTGGCCCGTAGTGCATGAATAATTATGGTCGTGATCTTAAAGAATATCCTCGTAGTAGTGCGAGGGTGATTCGATGATGTGGAATATTTATTAAAGCCGAGTCTCAAATAATAAAGATGATGAAAAACCTTTTAAAATCATAAAAGATAGTAGATTTTATTTTCTACTTGACTCTTTTAATGGATTGCTGGTTCCGCTGTAGTTAAACTTGATGTTCATTATATTTTATCAGTTTAACATCATTGAGAGGCTAATGATAATTTATTACTCGCATTATCTTAGTCATAATATTTCTTCGAGCTAGTTGAGCTCACCCTTTCTTTCACCGTTCTCTTGTGAAATGAGAATATATATTTGGGGACGAGTCTGGGGAACGGAGTAATGGTCCAGAGGATAGCATTAGTAGTCCTCACTATTCTGTGAAATAGTGTGAAAATAATTGTAATGAGGACTCCTTTTGAGTTTGTATAATATCTAGTAGACAATATTTGTATTCAAACTCGCAGATTTATGTCGTATTGTATACCAGCGATTATATTAGTAAGTTGTATTTAAATTACATACCATGTATCTGACTACCCAAGATGGGTGATGTATACCTAATTTTGGGGGCGTCACAGTGATACTTGCATTTGACGTGATTTTAGGGATTGATTGGTTAACTACTCATCATGCCAAAATTGATTATTTTCGTAAGGTTGTTAGTTTTCATATTCTAACCAACTTTGTCATGCGAATTCAAGAAACTAAGCCATTAAAATCAATCATTTGTTATATCAAGTCATAAAGCTATTCGTTCATTAAAAAGCGGATGTCAAGCTTTCTTAGCCCATGTTATGGATTTGAATAAAGACACGTCGATTTGAATAATATTCTATTGTTATTGACTTTCCGATGTATTTCTTGAAGAACTTCCTGTCTACCCCGTAACGTGAAGTTGAATTCTTTATTGACCTTGAACACGGTACAAAGCCCATTTTAAAACCCATATCGAATGGCTCTATTGAACTTCAGAGTTAAAGGTCCAACTTCAGAGATTTGTTGGACATCGGTTTCATTAAATCTAGTACATCTCTTTGGGGTGCTCTCGATGAGACAAAAAAGAGTTATGCGGATCTTCATCGAAAGGACGTGGAATTTAGTATTGGGGATCATGTATTGTTGCGTGTGGCTCCATGGAAGGGAGTTACAAGATTCGGGAAGAGAGGAAAGCTCAATCCACGATTTATTGGTCCATTTTGATTCTTGAGCGAGTAGGAAATGTGGCCTATAGACTTACGTTACCTCCAAGCATGTCTCGTGTTCATAACGTTTTCACATATATGTGCTTCGTAAATATGTGAAGGACCGAACCACATTATTGAGTTAGAACCGCGAGAGATAGCCAGAAGATTTAACATACGAGGAGGTACTGTCAAGATCTTGGATAGGAAAGAGATGTCTTACGCACTAAAGGTTATACCACAAGTTAGGTTTTGTGGAGAAACCATGCTATTGAAGAAATGACACGGGAGTTAGAATCAAAAAGCGAAAAGAGGTATCCTCACCTTTTCAAACACTGAAGACGTCGACGTCAATTTCGAGGGACGAAATTTCATAAGAAAGGAAGGTCAGAAGACCCCAACTTTTTATAAATAAAATTTAATTTTCTTTATTTATTATTTTGAAATAGTAAGGGTTGAATTGATTAATGTGGTTAGTTATGGGTAAAAAAATGCGCAAATATTTTAAAATAAGCG